>CM039605.1:2869201-2888918 GCA_022457205.1 Saccharum spontaneum | reverse complement strand
TGAAAAGGAAATACAAGGCCTCGAGGCTTTCTAAGGAAAAAAGCGACGTAGCTGTTCAATGTTCCAAGCGTTGGTGAAGATTTCGCCCTTCTCGTTGGATAGCTTGTAGGTGCCCGGCTTTAGTACTTCTGCGATGATGTACGGTCCTTCCCATGGTGGCGTGAGTTTGTGGCGTCCCTTGGTGTTCTGGTTCCGACGTAGCACCAAATCGCCGACGTTGAGGTCACGCCTGCGTATGTGTCTGTCGTGGTAGCGTCGGAGACTCTGCTGGTACCTGGCAGAATGTAACAAGGCCACATCTCGGGCTTCCTCGAGCTGGTCGAGGGCGTCCTCTCTTGCGGCGTCGTTATTTCTTTCGTTGTAGGCTTTTAACCTTGGGGATCCGTATTCTATATCAGTCGGAAGCATAGCCTCGGATCCGTAGACCAAGAAGAACGGAGTGAACCCCGTGGCTCGACTCGGCGTTGTTCTCAGGCTCCATAGGACCGAGGGTAGCTCGGCGGCCCATCTTTTGCCGTGCTTGCTTAGCTTGTCGAAAATTCTGGGTTTTAGGCCTTGTAGGAGCATGCCATTGGCGCGCTCTACTTGGCCGTTCGTTTTTGGATGAGCTACGGCCGACCAGAGCACGCGAATGTGATGGTGGTCACAGAAATCCAGAAACTTTTTACCAGTGAACTGGGTGCCGTTGTCAGTGATAATGCAGTTCGGAACCCCAAATCGATGGATGATGTCGGTAAAGAAGATCACAGCTTGTTCGGACCTAATACTGGTGATGGGACGAGCCTCGATCCACTTGGAAAACTTGTCGATTGCGACAAGTAAATGGGTGAAGCCACCAGTAGTTCTTTTGAGCGGTCCGACGAGGTCGAGTCCCCAAACGGCAAATGGCCATGTGATGGGAATGGTTTGTAGAGCATGTGCCGGGAGGTGGGTCTGCCTTGCATAGTACTGACAACCTTCACAGGAGCGTACTAGCTTGACGGCGTCGGAGACCGCGGTCGGCCAATAGAACCCTTGTCGAAAGGCGTTTCCGACGAGGGTTCGAGGCGCAGCGTGGTGACCGCAAGCCCCCGAGTGCAGGTCATTGAGCAGGTCCTTGCCTTCCTTGCTTGTGATGCAACGTTGGAGAATGCCCGTAGGGCTGCGGCGGTACAGCTCCCTGCTGTCACCAGTGATCACAAAGGTTTTGGCCCGTCGAGCGATCCGTCGGGCCTCGGTCTTACTCGAGGGGAGGTCTCCTTGGATAAGATAGTCGAGGTATGGTGCGCGCCAATCAGTCTCGATGTCAGATGGTGGGGTCGATCCTTCCACCTGCATGGCCTCGGCCCCGGTCGAGGGGGCCTCTGCCTCAGGTGGGGGGTCGAGTGACGACCCGTCGACCCCTCCGTCCAACCCATGGTCGACGGATGGCCTTTGGAGATCTTTTGCGAAAACGTCGGGTGGGACCGTAGTTCGACTTGACGCGATTTTTGCGAGCTCATCAGCGGCCTCATTATATTTGCGTGCTATGTGGGTGAGCTCGAGGCCATGAAATTTATCCTCGAGGCGTCGTACCTCTTGGCAGTAGGCTTCCATTTTGGGGTTGCGGCAGCTCGAGCTCTTCATGACTTGGTCGATCACTAGCTGGGAATCGCCTCGAACATCAAGGTGGCGGACCCCGAGCTCGATGGCGATCCTTAGCCCCGCGACGAGTGCCTCGTATTCGGCGACGTTGTTGGATGCAGGGAAATGGAGCCGGATGACGTAGCGCATGTGAACTCCGAGGGGCGAGATGAAGAGCAAGCCCGCGCCTGCTCCTGTTTTCATCAAAGACCCATCGAAGTACATGGTCCAGAGCTCGGCCTGGAGCTGTGTGGGAGGGAGCTGAGTGTCGGTCCATTCAGCCAAGAAATCTGCCAACACTTGTGACTTTATGGCTTTGCGCGGCGCATAGGACAGGGTCTCGCCCATGAGCTCGACCGCCCACTTGGCGATCCTACCCGTAGCTTCCCGGTTCTGGGCTATCTCTCCTAGGGGGAAAGAGGAAACCACAGTAACTGGGTGGCCCTCAAAGTAGTGTCGGAGCTTACGCCGTGTTAAAATGACAGCGTAAAGCAGTTTCTGGATTTGGGGGTAACGGACCTTGGTTTCTGAGAGCACTTCACTAATGAAATAGACCGGCCTTTGGACGAGCAAGGCATGAGCTTCCTCGGCCCGTTCGACGACCAGGACTGCGCTGACTACTTGTGATGTCGCAGCGACATAGAGTAGGAGCGGCTCTCCTGGGGTTGGAGGGACGAGAATTGGCGAGTTAGAGAGTGTGGCCTTGAGCTTGGTGAGTGCTTCCTCAGCCTCGAGGGTCCAGGAAAAATGCTCCGATTTCTTCAAGAGGCGGTACAGAGGGAGCGCTTTCTCGCCGAGGCGCGAAATGAAACGGCTGAGCGCCGCTAAGCAGCCCGTGACCCTCTGTACGCCTTTCAGATCTCGGATGGGGGCCATCTTGGTTATGGCAGAGATTTTTTCTGGATTGGCCTCGATGCCCCGCTTGGACACGATGAACCCCAGAAGCATCCCTCGGGGGACGCCAAAAACGCACTTTTCTGGATTGAGCTTGATATTCTTTGCTCGAAGGCATTTGAAGGCGACGTCGAGGTCGTTTATTAGATTGTCGGCTCGTTTGGTCTTGACTACGATGTCATCGACGTATGCCTCGACGGTTGGTCCGATGTGTTCTCCGAAAACGTGTTGCATGCATCGCTGGTACGTTGCCCCTGCATTCCGGAGACCGAAGGGCATCGTAACGTAGCAATACATGCCAAAAGGGGTGATGAATGAAGTCGCGAGCTGATCGGACTCCTTCATTTTTATCTGATGGTAACCGGAGTAGGCATCTAAGAACGAAAGAGTTTCACATCCCGCAGTTGAATCAACGATTTGATCAATGCGTGGCAAAGGAAAGGGAACTTTCGGACATGCTTTATTTAAACTAGTATAGTCTACACACATCCTCCACTTCCCACTCTTTTTCCTAACTAATACAGGATTAGCTAGCCATTCGGGATGGTGAACCTCCTTGATGAACCCGGCCTCTAGTAGCTTGTGGATCTCTTCGCCGATGACCCTGCGCTTCTCCTCGTCGAAGCGGCGCAGGCGTTGCTTCACCGGTTTGGACCCAGCCCGGATCTCCAAGGCGTGCTCGGCGACTTCCCTGGGTATGCCCGGCATATCCGAGGGACTCCACGCAAAAATGTCGACATTTGCGCGGAGAAAGTCGACGAGCACGGCTTCCTATTTCGGGTCGAGGGTGGCGCTGACGTTCAGCGCCTTCCCATTGGGATCAGCGGGGTCGAGGGGCACGAGCTTGACGTCTTCCGCGGGCTCGAAGCTGCCGGCGTGGCGTTTCGGATCGGGAATCTCGTTGGCGAGACCGTCGAGGTCTGCGGCCAAGGTTGCCGATTCCAAAACCGCCTCGCCGTGTTCGACGCACTCGACGTCGCACTCGTAGGCATGTTCGTATGAGGGCCCCACTGTGATGACGCCGTTTGGGCCGGGCATCTTGAGCTTGAGATAGGTGTAGTTTGGCACGGCCATGAACTTGGCGTAGCACGGGCGTCCGAGGATGGCGTGGTATGTCCCACGGAATCCGACCACTTCGAAGGTGAGGGTCTCCTTCCTGAAGTTGGCCGGTGTGCCGAAACAAACGGGCAGATCGACCCGTCCGAGGGGTTCTGCCCGCTTCCCTGGCACGACACCGTGGAAGCCCCCGACGCTAGGTTGCAGGCGCGCCCTCTCGACCCCCAGGAGGTCGAGGGTTTGTGAGTAGATGATGTTGAGGCTGCTTCCGCCGTCCATGAGTACCTTGGTGAGGCGCGTGTTGGCGATGACGGGATCAACGACAAGTGGGTAGACCCCCGGATTGGGGATGTAGTCCGGATGATCATCACGGTCGAAAGTGATGGCCACCGCGGACCAATCAAGGAAGCGAGGGACCGCCGTCTGCACGGAGAAGACCTCACGCCGCTCTCGCTTGCGCTGGCGCGCTGAGAGGCGGGTTGAGGGTCCTCCGTAGATCATGAAGCAGTCGTGGATCTCAGGGAATCCCTCCTCCTTGCCATCACCCTTTGGGTCTTCCTTCTTGTCGGCGGCCTTGTTGCCAGCGCCCTCGAAGTACCTGCGGAGCATATGACAATCCTCGAGGTTATGGTTAGTGGGCCCCTTGTGGTAAGGGCACGGTTCTTTGAGCATTTTGTCGAAGACGCCCCCGCCGGGGGGGCCTCGAGGCTTCTTGCGTTCGGCAGCAGCGACAAGCTCATCGGCCGGGGCCTCGAGCTTGCCCTGCTGGCCCTTCTTCTTCTTGCGGTTGTTCCTTTTGGAGCCTCGGGCGGAGCTCGCAGGATCGTCGGTCTTCTGCTTGCCAGTGCCCTGCTCGCCGCCAAAGATGGCACCAACTGCCTCCTCGCCGGCGGCGAAGTTGGTGACGATGTCCATCAGCCCGTTGGCAGTGAGCGGGGTGTGACGCCCTAACTCTCGGACCAACTCCTTGCAAGTGGTGCCCGAGAGGAAGGCCATAATTACATCAGAGTCGGTGACATTGGGCAGCTCGGTGCGTTGCCTGGAGAAACGCCGAATGTAATCCCGGAGGGATTCACCTGGCTTCTGCTTGCAACTCCGGAGGTCCCACGAGTTGCCGGGGCGCATGTAAGTTCCCTTGAAGTTCCCCTCGAACACCCTGACGAGGTCGCCCCAGTCGTGGATCTGTTGGGGCGGCAGGTCCTCGAGCCAGGCTCGAGCGGTGTCGGAGAGGAACAGGGGGAGCTGGCGGATGATGACTCGGTCGTCGGTGGCCCCGCCCAACTGACACGCCAAGCGGAAGTCGGCGAGCCAAAGTTCGGGTTTGGTCTCGCCGTTGTATTTGGCGAGAGTCGTGGGAGGGCGGAACCGCGCCGGGAGTAGCGTCTCACGGATTGCCTTGCTGAAGACCCGAGGGCCCGGAGGCTCGGGCGAAGGGCTGCGATCCTCCGAACTGTCATAGCGCCCGCCCCTGTGCACGTGGTAGCCTCGAGCCACACCGTCACCGTGCTTGCGCGTGCGGCGCTCGACGATGTTGCCACGGGTGTCTCGAGGTCCCTGGTCATGTGCGACGAGCTCAGGGGCGGGAACCATCCGGATTCGTCGGGCAGGTTCGGGATGAACCGAGGGCTCTCTCTCTCGCCGAGAGGGCTCCGCGAGCCGCTCCGAGGCGGGTTCGCGTCGCCTCGAGGCAGAGCTCTCGGCCTGCTGCAGGGCAGCAGTCTCCAGGAGTTCTCGGATCTCATCTCGAGCCCGGCGCGCTTCGGAATTCGATGGCTCGGGCATGTTCCGGAGGAGCATGGCGGCGGCGACGACATTCTGGCTGGCTCGAGCGAAGACCGGGGGATCGGTCATCCGGTCCTCGTCGATGCGGCGGTTGACGTCGCGAGCTCTTTCGCGAGCTCTCCCGCCAAGTACGCGTTCCGCACGCTCATGCTCGAGAGTTTGTTGGAGTAGACGCAGATTTTCTTGTTCTTCGTCGAGCTTTTCCCGTAACTCGCGGATTTGGTCGAGCTGCGCCCCCTGATCCGCAAGGAGCTGAGCCTCGCCTTGCCCGGCAGGGTGCCCGTCATGAGGGGGCGTGTGCCTTCCTCCGACCGGCTGTTCTTCCTGCGAATCCGATGCGCCTTCAACATCGACGTTGAAGCACTCGCGGGTCGGATCGTAGGTGTCATCAGCCGAGTCGGAGTCAGGGGCGCCGAAATAATAGTATGACGGGGGGATATGTGTTCGTTGTGGGCCGCTATCGGGGTTGCGGCGTGGGGAGGCGGCCACACGGGGTTCTGTTCCTGACGCCTCAGTAGAGTCCAGGTAATCAGAAGCCGGCGTGGACGCGACGAGGTCAAGGGCAGAGCGTAGGTGGTGCCCAGGGAGTTCCTCATAAGCACTCATACGAGTGCTTACGGAAGAAGCATACGCCTGGGCGGCCGGAAATAGCCCAACCGGAAACGGCGAAGGTGACGTTGCCGCCCTTGCCGGGAGGGAGGCACGGGGCAGCGACGTCGCACCAGGCGGAGGAGCGGCGGGGTTCTCCGCTGGCATGCTGTCCTCGGCCAGGCCCATCGTGCCCAGACTTTCCACGAGAAAATCCGGGCCGGCGTCTGACTGGGAAGCGCCGAACCGGGGGATCCCATTGCCCTCCGTCAGGTGGAGACGATGGTTGCGCCGGGCTCGCCGCCGCCGAGCGGCTCGCGCCAGCCTGGAGCGACGGTACCGGCGGACTGCTCCCCCAGGCTGGGAGAGCTCGTAATCCTCGTCGGTAGGGTGTCTTGGCGGGAGCAGGACCATATCGTAGCCATAGCCGAGCGACATGAACTCCAAACTCCCGAACCAGATCACCGTGGCCAACGGGATAGGGCGTTCGGGGTCAGCCATCCAGGGAAAAGGCGGGAAAGCGACGTTAGCACGCAGCGAACCCCTACCTGGCGCGCCAACTGTCGGTGTCCGGACCCGAGGGGGTCCTAAACCAACGAGTAAAATGCTGCGTGTCCCTTTCCTGGATGGTAATGCAAGGAGAACACACGGGGGTTTATCCTGGTTCGGGCAAAAGAAGGCCCTACGTCCAGCGGGGGTGAGAGAGATTTGTATTTCCTTGCACCGAAGTGCTTGCGTAGGGGTTACAAGCTTGTGAGAGAGGGTGTCGAGCCCAAGTCTCAAAAAGGGGAAAAGAAAGAGTACAAGATGATTGCTTGAGATGTTGGTCGCTACGTGGTGTGTGCGTGGCTGTTCGTCTGATCATCCTCTCCCCCCTTGTGGAGTCCCAGCCTCCCCTTTTATAGGACGTGAGGAGACCAAGATAGCGGGGGCCTTGAAACGATGTTTTGTCGGTCCCTGTTGGAGATACTGTAGCGACGTGCCCTAGAAGTAGGGGGCCATGCCTGGGCACGTGATGTCGTAGAAGGTGAGGTGCTGAAATGACGCGGAGCACCGTGCCATACCGTCCTTTCTTCCCTGTTGCGCCGTGTCGGTGGTCGAGGTCGGGTCGAGGCCGAACGGATAAGTCCGAATCCCCGGAATTACGGCATACGGGCCTTGTCGTATTCTCCCTCGAGGGTTAATAGTGACGCACAGGACGGGGCATGGTGGGAATAGTGACGTTTTTCACCTCCCATCACGGGATGGGCAGTAAGACAGTGAAAACTGACACAGGTAATGTTCCCACGTTGATCCAGACCGCGGCCATGCCGGTAGGTGATGGTTGGTAGGTTGCATTAAATACTTTGACTTTCCGTCCGTGGTAGGTAGAGACTGAGGGGGTCGAGCGCCTCGACCCGGGCTTACGCGAATCGGAACGCTCCCGGGGGTGGGTCGAGCCCCGTGCGGATCGGAGCACGGTCGAGGTCTCCCGTCGAGGGGGCCTCGTACGAGCCGGAGACAGGACGCGGTCGAGGCATTTCGTCGAGCCGGCCTCGTACGAGGCGGGCCTATCGCACGTAATGGGTTGTGTTTTATCGTGACTTGATCGTTTCAGTTTTCATTATCGTCAAATGTGGGTACCCCTATACTATTGGTACCGACACATGTCGTTTTGTTGTTTTGACACCATGCTTAGTGAAATCATGCTTAGTTTGATAACATCCAATTTTTTTTTCATTGTTTCCCAGAATACTAGTCATGTTGAAGGCAAGGGCAAACGAAAATCAACTGCTGGTGCTAGTTCATATTCTAGGGCAGCAAGCAGGTGCAATAACAAGTATTTTGGAGATATAATAAGTGCATTGGATGACCATAAGAAAGACATTATCAGGGGCCATGGGTTTGGTAGGTTGTTAGATTATGATGGTTGTTCTGTTCCAAGAGGATTTGTGCAGTGGATTGCTGATCAAGTTGATGTAAATTGCCGTGACATACTTGTTGGAGGGAAAGTAATCCCTTGTAGTCCAGAATCTGTTCATCTTTGCTTGGGAATTCCATTTGGTGGTGAAGATATCAAGCAACAGTATAACGATTCTGTGAAGACCAAGTTTCTTTTAGCAATCAAAGAGAAGTCTCTGCCACTGAAAAGCACATTTGGCGACAAGTTGAAAGGCAACACATTGTCTGAAGATGACATATTTCAATATTTCATGGTTGTTGCTCTGTCTTTCTTTTTATGCCCAAACTCAAGCACTATTCCTAGTCCCAAATATCTTGGTCCTTTGCTTGATGTTTCTACTGTGAAAGACTGGGATTGGTCAAAGTTTGTCTTTGACTGGCTGTTTTCATCAATCTCAAGTTACAAGAAAAACAATAGGCAGACAATAGGTGGCTGCATATACTTTTTAGCAGTAAGTCTTGTTCCACTTGTCCTTTCTTTCCTATTTATTTATTTGTCATCTATATTTAATGTATCTTACTGTTTACTTTTTCAATGTTCTTTGTAGGCTTACTATCTGGATTTTCTGGATTTTGGGTTTGTTCGTGAGCTTCCCCCAACTCTGCCAAGAATCAAATGTTGGAAAGGATCGATGATCAAAGATTATGCTAAATATGATCGTGTCTCTGATTCTAAGTTTGGAAAACGTCCGGTAAGTATTGTTTATGCACCCTTGTTATAGTTTCTGTGTAATGATTTATGTTTGTGTGTGTGTTTACTGGTATAAGCCTAAATCCATTTGTGTGTGTGTTAACTGACCTAAGCCTGAATCCTAAGCCAATGATAATACACATTGAAATTCAATTACAGGTTGTGTCATGAGATAGTGTGGATGTTAATTGATAAATCTGCTTGGTGGAATTCAATGGCAGGTTGAGAAGTTGTAGACTGTTGTGAAATCTTTGCTGTTTTCTTCATAAAGATTACAAATAAAAATACGAATTAAATTAATTGCTATTATTAATAATGTAAATTGCACATGATGGGATTACAATTTTAGTGTCTAGCATACGCAATTTTCGTCATAGTAGTTCCTCTTTTTATCCTCTTTGTTATTCACTCTTTTGTCATTCTGTTTGTAAGGGTCTTTTCAGGATGCTGACTTCAATACATTTTGTGTTAGGTCAAATCATTTGAGGACACTTGCTACGTAGTGGATTGTGGTTTTTTTAGAAAGACTTTGGATAAACATTGTGATTTCATCAAAGAAGAGGTTGGTGCCTTGTGTACTATGTTTATGAGCTTCTTGTATATTGAGTTTGACATGATTGATATGTTTATATTAACTTGAAATTACAGGACAAAGATGGTATGTGCGAGCTTTTTGAAGAGCACCACACTAGAGTTGGCTATAGGAATCCGGCCACACTTGTTTCGAAAGTGTTGAAGTACTTGTATGAGGCTTCATTAGCTCGTCGTGGTGCTCACGTACATGCTGAGAGTTCTGCTGGCAGAGTACCTTCTCCTGTACAAGCTAACGTTGATGATGAAGGTGTTGATGCTGTACCCCCTGAAGTTGTCTTGGATGCTAGATTCCCTGCTGGTCCAAGCGATAAAGATGTCAAAGATGTTGATCATGCTGCTGGTCCAAACGGTGAAGGAGTGGAACAAGTTGTTGCTGTTGTTTGTCCAAGTGTTAGAACTGTGGAAGAAGAAGGTGGTGCTGCTGGTAAAGATCCCAATTTTGAAGATTTTGAAGCTAAGAATGCCTCTGTTGCTAAGACTGATGAAGAAGAAGCCTCAGCAACGGAGATAATTGAATCAGATGGCATGTATGGTTCTCAGGGAACTGAGATTCTTCCTCGTAGTAGCTCATCTGCTCAAGGTACATGAAGTGTTCTGTATCATTTGTTTCATGACTAAAATTTATTTTTTGTATCGCTTGTTTGAAACTATTTAATGCATATTTGTCTTTTGCAGCTTTTGAATCTGTTGCATACTTTTTTTTAATATTTTCATGTGCAGCTTCATGTAGAAATAATAAGAAGAGGAAAAGCAACACTTCACAATCTTTGAGTCCTGACAGTGTTGGCTCTATGAGTAATCGGAAGATGAGTTTAAGGCTGTCAACAAGGCTTGCTGGATTTAGTCCCATTTTTGGACCTGGAGCTACAGTGGACAACCCTGTAATTGTTGAAGAAGCCGGTGCTCAAACTTCTAAGCGTGGAAGGAAAGGGAGGAGCAAAGCCAATGCATCTTCCCCGTCAATTGAAGAAATCACTTCGGATGTCTCACCAGGTGAATTGTTCTTTTTTGTATTTGTCTGTGATTTAATTTAGTTTGTAACATGTTTGTGGAAACACGTTTGAAGCTTTGTTATTTGTGACTTGTCGAAGCTCACACCTCTTATTTTGTCCTTGTCTTTCCATAGAAAAAAATTGTTACTTGTCATCTGTGATAACACATCCTAAAATTTGTTTTTTTTGTCATTGTACTTGTCATTTTGTGTGTGAGGGTCTCTTGTTTTCTTTGTTTTTGTCTTGTGTCCTCTTACTTTTGCTCTTGTTCTGTTTCTCTAAGCAGGTGGCTTCCATCCCATCCTAATCCCAGTGCGCCTGGGACTAGGTATTTGTGGGAAATCTTGTTCTTTTGTTTCCTAGGTTGTTTAGGACCTCATACTGGTCAATCTGAGGGCTAATATTTAGATTACTGGTCCCCCCACCCCGCCCCCCCGGTTCTAGCTTTAAATCTTTTTTCAAACCTGCTACACATCTATAGGCTGTGAAAGAATACTGTAAACAGCTAAGGGTTGGATTTGATGCTTCTAGTGAGCTGAATTTCTATTCTGGACTTGGGGTGGTTGATTTGATTATTGTCCCTATTAGTTTATCCTTTTTGAGTCTAGTTTTTGTATGTTTTGATGCTTTATGTTTTCCTTATATTTCTTTTCATTTGCAGTGTGTCATACAAAGATTGGTGGCAAGAGGAATCAGAAGACACCTCAATCTTCAAGCCCTGCCATTGTATCCCGCGAGTCTCCACGTGGAGTGTCTAAAAAACTTGGTAGATCCCCTCTTAGTCGTGTGGATGATGGTAATGATGGAGTGAAGAATGCCCAAAGTGCTTCTAGGGCTGTTCCTGGTCTTTCAAAAGTTGCAAATGCACGTGACAAGCACCATGAAGGCACAAAGGATACACCTGTACTAGTTGAAGAAGGGCCAGTGTTAGCTTCTAAACCTACAACCAAACGTCGAAAGGTGAAAATAGAAGTGACTTTCTGTTAGTGTGTCTGTGTGTTTAGTAAATTGTAGTAAAGTAATAATGTTACCTGATTATTGTTAACTGCAGTCAGTTTGCATCATGTGAAGTTTCACATTTGACTGAATCTTGTAGTTTTCCTGTACTTGGAGCTGACTTTATTGTTCTTGTTCAGGTAGTTGAAGGATCTACTGGAGCTGCTGGACTGTCAATCAATAAGATTGAGAACACTTCCGGTTTGTTTGTCCTTCTCACTCATGAAAAAATGTTAAACAAAGTCTATGATACAAACCTGACACATGTTAGAGCATGCTTACTACCTATTTCTTGATTGCACATTCATTATTAGTAGATTGCACATTTGATTTACTGCAATTATGGTATTTGTGTTGGGCAATATATGTTTTTTCTCATATATGTCAGCTTTAACATATGAATATTTGTCAACTGTAGTTTTTAATATTCTTTACCATTTTGTTTTTTGATTAAGCGGTGACAGCACCTGTTGATAAAACTAATATGAAGAACAATGCTCCCTACTTTAATAGTCCTAGCATGCCATCGTTTAGAATATTTGAAGATGAGGATGATTTAGGAAATTATGTTGAAGATCCTAATTTGAGACGTCCTGTTGGTCCAGTATCTGGTACAGCTTGTCCTATTGATGTTGTGAAATCTGTTTATCCACATGCTGTCGCCAGTGATACGCAAGGAAAAGTGAAGTCTGTGGTACATGTTTCTGCCATTTCCTATTTTACCTTTGGTACATCACAATAGTGTATGTATATTCCTTTTATTAATTATTTATTATGTGTTGCTGCAGCTGCAAACAACTTGTACTTTAGAAGACAATCATGGTGCTAATGTAAGCCATGGAGCTATTCCTGTAAATGTATGTTTGTACCTTATTTACTCGCTGATATGTGTTTGTAAATTGTTCTTTGTTATAGCATCTGATGTACTTTCTCTTTTTGATAGGTTCAATGTGAGACCAGTTTCTACTTTCAGTTTTGCCCTGGACCAGAAAAATAGACTTTTATTGACCAGATGAGATCTAATCCATTTGGTCGTCCCATTAATGTGAGCAATCAGGAGAGTGTTGAGTCGGAGACAAATGTCAATGTTGAAAATGTAAGCTTTGTTGGGTCAAATTTGTTTTGTCACATATCTTGTGATTTTTTCCTCTATTTTGTTGTGTTACTAATATGCTAGTGTTTCTTTGATTAGGACTTTCTGCATATGGAGTCTTTACCTTTTACAGAGACTCCTCCTGATGATCCAGATGCTCCTGCTCCTATGCCTCTTGCTGCAGTCAGCCCTTCCGGAGAACATATTGATCTTGTAAAATTGCGTTACTAGTTTTATGAATTTGGAACAGTTGTCTTGTGAGATAACCTACTGATTTGGTTTTGTTGTATCGTTGTTATTGGAAGAACAATTGTTAGTACTTGGGACTGCTGTCAGCCATGTAGTATGGATAGTTGTAGTACTATCCATACTCTATTGTACGTTAGTGGTAGTACTGTTGTATATATTTATAATAAAGGCAACTTAGCATTTTTGATTTGCTTTTATTTGTGTGCTTGTGTGTTAGGTAGTTGGAGAATAGAATAAAATAGCATGTGGCCTGCTATTTCAATTTAACTCTATGTTTTCCGAGCAATTTTATGTTTTTTTCTGATGTTGCAGGTGGCTACACCTCTTCCATCCCATCGAGGTGGAAGTTTTGTTTGTGCCAAAAGTATGGGAAGCAATGGTTTATCAGAAGAATCTGAGTCCTTTTCGAACCAAGTCCCTTGGTGCTCTTCTAGTGCTAAGTTGGCTGTTCATCGTCCTAAGAGGACATTGATCCCAAGCAAATACAAGTTGAGCCCTTATATGATCCCTCAATCAAAGATAATAGTGTCCAGGCTTGAAGCTGACATGTATGATGTCGTTTTGAAGATGGCAGAAAATGAACATTCCAAGTGAGTTATAAATAGTTGGAACCATGTTTTTTGTGTTTTCAGAAAATGACACTTGAATGAAGTAATAATGATTTGTTTTCCTTTGTTTCAGTCTCTCTGTAATTGATTATGGGCATGTGGTTGTCAAGTTAGGTGTACTTGCAAGTTCTCTAAAGCCTCAAGGAAATGTCCATTACTTTGTGATGAATGCATTGTGTAGATTGTTATTTCATAGGAAGCACCCTAAGAAATCTTACAAACATTACTTCTTCTCTAAAGTTGGTGTAAGTGTCATTTTGCCTTTTTCCCCCTCAATTAAATGTAGTAACTATATCAATGAAATAGTATTGAGCAATCTGTTTTTGTAGGACTATTTAATTGGAAATCATGGACCTAATGATAGCAAGGAGAAGGAGCTATTTGATAATGCAGTGAAATGCTTTAAGGGTGCTTCTCTTGCTAGGCCGTTAGTTTACAGCCAATATGTGAGTAACATCCTTTTATAATTTTTTAAGCTTGTAGCATGTATCTTGTGTGCCACTGTAGTTGTGCTAATAATCCCTTTCTTTTTCATTATGTGTTATTTTGACAGCTTTATTTCCCTATTCTATTCCAAGATCGGTGGTATGTTGTTGTTGTGTATTTGAATCGAAGATTTATTTATGTCTTGGATTCTTGTACGCTGCATTTTGGAGCTGGCTCAAATTTTGATAAAGCTGTCCGTGATGAATTTGTAAGTAGCATATTAATTCTTCTTGACCAACTGGTGTCTCTTCTTTTGGCATCAGTATTTGCTACCTGTAGAAATATTAGACTCAAATAACTATAGTGAGTTCAATTTTGAGCGTTGCTTGTCATCATATATCTCTAATTTTTGTCTCTTGCTGCTTTTAGGTAGGAAACTTGACAGCAATTTAGAAAAAAGCTGTTAACATTGACTATGGGTTCCATGGATATGAAATTAAATATGCAGATGTACCTCAATAGACTGAGAAGTAGGTGAAATACAGTTTTTTTAGATCATTTGATTTTTTGTGTTGCTTATATTATTCTGATCTGTCTTTTTGATATCATGTTTTAGCTTTACCAATGATAGTGGTATTTTGGCAATGAAGAATCTGGAACTTTGGGACATCAATGTCTCTTTGGAGGACAAGTTTTCAGAGGCTGATACTGGGCATATTCGTATCAAGTATGTCAACGACATGATTTTCAATAAATACAATTATTCTACTGATGGTCGATCTCAAGTCATGGAATATGATGCTAAGGTAATACAAGTTGCAATTTTCTACTTTGTGTTTTATTCCTTGATGTACTCGATTGATTGTTGTTTTACTATTTTTCCACAGGTGTATGAAAAGTACTACAAGTGATCATGGCATCTTGTGTTTTGTTTAGATGTTTTGTTTAGGTTCCTGTCTTGTATGGGATGAGAACAATTGGTTATAAATTGGTTGTAACCATAAAGTACATTGGATGATAATATTCTGATTGGATGGTTTGTTTTGTTGCTTGATGCTTGCTCTTTTTTTACCATTATTACTAGTTAAGGATCAGTTTATATAATTTTGGTAGCGAAGACTTTTTGTGCACTATGGTTCAATTTATTAACTTTTGGTATCGATGACAAAGAGAAGCTTTGAGGGTTTGTGGAGGTCTCTCTTGTTCTTTCTAAAGATGATGGTCTGATGCACATCATTGAGGCTTGAGAGGTAACTCACTGACTGGAATTGTCACGTGATGTATGCATGAAATGTGTTAAAATCAAGTAACTTTTGCTTTGTTAGTATAACCAAGCATATATTAAGTTTTTGTCCTTGTCACTTGTAGTCCACGTGCTACATATTTTCTATGATTCAGAGTCGCAAATCAGGATATACCTGCTAGTTATTTTGAGATGGACCGAATTGTTGCACTGATTTCCAAGCTTATGTAAACCAAACAATTTGAATATTCAGTTTCATAATTGCTGCTAGAATGTAAATTGTAATTGTCCAGCACTGCAATTCCTGTTGCGACCAAATGTAGTGTGCTTGTCTTCGTTGATGACAACAATATCACATAAACTGAAATTACAATTGCTCTATTGCTAATAAATTACATAAATAATTTTGCCACTGAAATTGCAGCTATTAGCATTCCATTTCTTGTTTTTGGTTGTCTCATTTGCCTAATCTTCCCTTGTTAATTTTGCTTGCTTGACTTTTGCACTGCTACTGTTGGTTGTCAACATCTCCTGCATCATAATATGAACAATATTAGATGAATATACATATGACACAGGCCACAAGTGTTGATGCAGTGCTAATATATACTTTTTGGCTATGTTTGTCTGTGTTACCTGATTTCCTTTTCTTTGTTTTTGAAGGCTTTGGGACTTGAGGAAGGTGCTTATTTTTGCACGTCTTGATGTTATGGCCTTCTTCCCGACAGTGTGTACATGCAAAGCTGCTTTTGGTTTTGCTTCTGAGTTCCTCAACTATTCCTATTTGCCTGGTAGGTTTTTTGGGTCTTCCTCTTTTCTTAGCATTATCAGGATCTTGTAGTACCACTGTACCATTTTGTTGTGTTGATTCTGCCTGAGCCATCCCGACTGCATTATCATCATCTTCTGAAAGCACCTCTGTATGACTATGTTGAGTAGGTTGTGTTTTATGCACCCTAACTTCTTCTGTTGTTTCATTCAGTTTTCTTTCCATTGTCTCTGCTTGTTGTAGAACATAGTTGAACGTTTCCACAGTTCTTGATCCATCTGATGCAATAGTGCTCAATTTGTTTGACAAAATGTTGTGCCTCAAAGGCCTGCTCTTCTCAATATCTAGTTGTGGTACAGCATTATGCATTTTCAATTGTTTCCTCTCCTTATTCCTCCACCTTTCAATGAAATACTTGTCATCAAGCTGAGTTATATTCAGGTTTGTGAGCACCTTGATGATATGGCAGCAGATTATGCCATCTTTTTGAAATTTGCAACATAGACAACTGTAGAGTTTGTTTGGCAAGTCCACTATGACAATGTACCTTCTTGTTCTGAACTCAAACTGCCTATGGTACTCAGATTTGACGATTGCATAAACCTTGTCTTTCTGTAGTTCCTGAGCCACATACTTTGTTGCCAATGTGATCTCCTTTTGGAACTTGAAGAAGATCTTTCTGTTGTATAGCCTTGCAGCTTGCCTTTCGAACTCATATGCTGTACTCAAATAAGGCCTTGATCTAGTTTGAAAGTCTTGTTCTTCTTGATTCTTTTCTGTTGTATCTGAGATTCTTTGGAACTCATTCATAAATCTCATAATGCTGTACCTTGGTCCGACATCCAGTTTGAACAGTGCATTTGTGCCTTCACTTCTTGCTGTAGAGTTGATGAAAGGGAAGAAATGCTCCTTGAAGTAGCATGGAACAAAATTTTTCCTATTCAACCACATTTCGCCAAGGTATTTGAAGCCACTAACATCATATGTTTGTGGCAACTTCTTGTACATGTGCTCAAATTCAGTTTCTGTCAGCGAGTTTCTTAGGATGTCAAAGAGATCATCATGGAGCTTCTTATTCTTCTCGGTTGAAAATACCCTTCCACCCTTCTCTTGTGCTTTCTTAACAATGTGGAAGAAGCAGTTGCGATGAATAGTTTCTGGTAGTATCTTTCTGATGGCAGCCTTCATTGCTAGGTCTTGATCTGTGATTATAGTTTTAGGGTGCTTCCCTTGCATACAAATGAGCATTGTCTGAAAGAGCCACTCAAAAGTTTCTGTCGTTTCATCCATGATGAAGGCGCAGCCAAAGAGGCAGTTGTCCCCATGCCCTGTAATTCCTACAATTGGTGCAAACTTGAGGGAGTACTTGTTGGTGTTGTAGGTTGTATCGAAACTGATGCAATCTCCAAACTCCTCATAGTATCTTCTACTTGTTCCATTGGACCAGAAAATGTTTTTCACTTTGTTGTTTTCATCTATGGAAAACCTGTAGAAAAACATGGGGTCTTCTGCCTGCTTCTTAGAGAACCAGTCATACACTTGCTGCATATCATTGTCTGATGTTGCCTTGTTTAACTTTGTCTTCTCATTACTGATATGCTTCTTGTTGTATGGAGTGACATCGCCTCTTATATAAGATAGGATTGCCATTATCTTCCTGTCCGGTAGGTTGACTTTGTTGAATGTTTCAATTAGTTGCTTCTCCATTTCAGTCATCCTAATCTGTGAAAACAGCTTGTTCTTTTGATTCTTGCCTGCAAACGCATGATTATGCTCAAGATTCAATCTAGTGATTGTCCATTCTCCATTTTGTAGAGTGACAACAAGTGATGAGGACATCCTCCACTATTACCCGCTGGCAAAGACGCAACAAAAAAGGTCAAGTGGGCCTAGTTGTAGTCGGGCGGCGACCGTGTGAGCCTCTGAATAATCTCACCTTGCTTAGCTTGGGAGGAGGAAGCCACCTTAAAAGAGAGAGTCACCCTTCCCCTATCAGACTAGTCTTTTAGGGACATTGGGCCTTTCTCCGAGTGGGTGTGCATAAGAACTGTTGGGGTCCGGGCAACCTTAATTTATTGGGCCTCGGCCAACCCCATCTAGGCCGAATTTATCATTTGGTATCAGAGCTGGGCCCTTGTTTAAGGGGGTGGGAATGATGAGGACATCCTCCACTATTACCCGCTGACAAAGACGCAACAAAAAAGGTCAAGTGGGCCTAGTTGTAGTCGGGCGGCGACCGTGTGAGCCTCTGGATCAATATTACCAGCAAAAGGAGGAAGGCTAAATTTAATTTTAGCAAAAGGATCATTATTACCATGATTATTACCTCCCATACCGCGACGGTTGAAGTTGAGGCGGCGACGAGCATAACCGTCAGCATTCACATCTGCATCGTCATCACCAAAATCATCCGCATCGTCATCAACAGCACGATGAGGTGGAGGACGTTGCTCGAGTTGTTCAATGCGGGTGACCAGATTGTTCACATTGCGCGTCAGCTCGGTCATAAGATTGCGTTGCTCAGTCATGAACGTTGTAAGCTCGCCCTTGGACACGCAATCATTGAAGTCCATCGGAGATCCTGCCATGGTTAGAAGATAGAAAAAGACAACACCAAAGTATTATCCCTATCAACTAAAAGGAACCAAGTGGTGGTGGTGGTGGTGAAAGTGGAATGTAAAATCACAAGCGGCTTACCACCGTCTTGCCTGTATTCTTACCAACGCCAAACAAGAGCAAAACCAACGTGACGAAGCAATCTGTTGTTAAGCGTGGGTAACAGTTGCAAGATGAACCTGTGCTGACAGAAGAATATGTGGAGCTATGGGTAGGCACACAATACGACAGCAAGGATTAGCAATTATCGAAAGCAGATTAGCGATTGTTCAATTCAGATCCAAAGTATAAATCACAGCTGCTGGCTAAGACGTGTCGAGACGTAGCGCAACAAGGTGAAAACAAAGGATGATGGAAAGAACGCACAGAACAAGCAAATAACCGGATTTTTCCTTTTTCCTGAATTTTTCCCTGATTTTCCCAAAAGGTACTAGTAGGAATCAAACTTTTTTTTTTATTTTTTCACTATTTTTTTTATATTTTTCTCTGAACAAGGATCACAAAAGATGCAACCACAAAAATTAGCACCTACAACTGAGGTGGGATGTGGTCTACAGAAAAACAGCACGTTCTCTGAAAAGCGTGCAAAAGCTTTGATAATTTTTTTCTTTATTTTCCTGATTTTTTTGGCAATTTTGACGAAACCAAACAGGGCAAAGCCTAGTTTGGGTCGGATCCAAATGGAGTCAAGAAGCTGCTGTAAAAATTTCAGATTTTTCTGATAAACGAGCGAAAAGTTATGCCTGTTTTACCGAAGGTATCTCAAGTTATGTTTTGACTAGAGGCACAACACGAAAGCGGCAGTTAGGGCAAAGCGTCCCTAAACTCCAACACCGATCACAAGATCGTCCCTGTGACTCCAACAGTGACAGTAGGTATGCGCCTGATGATGTAAAGAGGGCTGCGATGCAGGCAAAATAAGAGCGGCTTGCAACCTATCTAAGGTTTGCGCGGCGGTGAGAAGTTACACAAGGCGGCTAGCGGGGGCAAGTCGAGTAATGTGGTGGCTTCGACTTGTTGTTTGGGAACGGTGGATGGGATAGCGGCAGAAAACAAAAATCACAGCAACGGGCGATTGAACTACGACCACGAACACAATCCTAAACCAGCAACAAGACTCGACCACGGACACAAACTCAACAACGCGAATCTGAAACGAAATTGCAAAGGCACAAAAGGTGATAGGACAGCGAAAATTGAAATTTTTTTGGGCTTTTTGTGGACTTTAGGTAATGAACAAATATGAATCTAAGGCAAACGAGAATATACCTCGCGGTAAACCTAAAATCTCTGATACCAATTGATGAGGTACAGGCCCGATCTTCCGAGAGGTAACCGGTAAGTTCGACTTGTGGAGATCTCGACGTTGGCGATCCGGCTTCAAATCAGACACGATTTGAACCCTGCAACCGTTACACCACTGCTCCGTTGGTTATCAACCAAGCACAACTTGATTGACCTCGCCAAGAAGGCTTTTCCTGCAAGCGAATCGAAGAACACAAGCAAGAAGGTAAAACACGCAATCTGAAATTACAAATATGAATGATGCAAATATCAATTGAGGGTTCAAGAACTCG